>OZ007570.1:32397294-32412294 GCA_963931925.1 Onchidella celtica
GACCATATCATTCAACACCTCTCCAATAGTCTGTAAACGTGCAAGACAGCGAATACCACGCCAGTGGAACGTAAATGAACTAAAAATAAAGTACTCTAGAACTATAATTATCTGGACCCTTCACAATGCTTCTAGCGTTCTCTCGCACCGTCCATTTTGTGCTCACAAGACAGGAAATTGATAAAAACTTCATGCTAAATAGTAAGGGATTCAACAACAACTATTTCATCTTAGAACAGTATCTGGTCTGGCTCTCTCTCAGAGATAGATCTTGATCTGTCCCTTGTAGCCGTCGTACTTCTACTCTCAAGACATTAGAGCTCTCACATAAAAAGAGCGGGCGGTGGCTATATTTGGATATGTAGGATTTTTGTTAGCAATTGGCAGCCAATTTCCAGAAATGTTATTGTAACTGTTTTGTTAGGAAAAAGGTGAAATCAACTAATGAAACCTAATCGTAACCCTAAATGTCTAGTTCTCGAACTTTCCAAATGTTTCACTACGTAAAGAAAACCCAATTGTATCACCTGGCACAAATAGTCACTCTCTGCAAAAACTATTGGTCTCGGGCCCATAGCCCACTGAGCCAAATTTGTTCTGCCTCGTTTTCTGTGGACTATGAACTTATGTGGGACTTTGCGCACTAGTGAGACGCAAGCAAGTTTATCTCACTTGTTGATTTAAAAGGAGTTTAAAGTGTTGAGTCAAAGCCGACCCAAAACAGCTTGACTGGGTGCGCTACTAGCCTGAAGTTCCACAACAAATACGACACATTAGATCATTAGATCAAGCTCATAATAAATCTGCCTAGCTGCCCCAGCAGTAGTATAACAACGTTGTGTCAGTCCCCGTCCTTTATGTAGTGGGAATGCAATACTGATGTCTCAATGAGATTTCGTTCATCTTGAGGGATACACTGATTTATTCTCGTGAGTGTGATTCTTAATCTTTTAGAAATAGTTTTCTATTATATTCATGTCTCATGGCTTTATGCGCCCCCACCCCCCCCACACTCCACACACACACACACTCACGCATACACACATTTATTCAGCTTTGTCTTTAAAAAAAAAAAAACCTTGGAATTTCAGAAATATGATGGTACAAGTTTATTATGGACTTATACACAGTGGCAACATTTGTCTTTATTTTACCTTAAGAAGTTCGGCTGTTGATGCACTGAGTCATGTCTGTTTTCAGTCAGTGTGCCAGGTCTGTCTTTCTGCCATT
Source organism: Onchidella celtica (assembly GCA_963931925.1). Lineage (NCBI taxonomy): Eukaryota > Metazoa > Mollusca > Gastropoda > Systellommatophora > Onchidiidae > Onchidella > Onchidella celtica. The sequence goes on from OZ007570.1 coordinate 32,398,525, forward strand.
TGACCCAAGACAACTTTGAGGCGACTGAGCACATGATATTGAGATAGACCTGTTTCAGCCTCGTCAGCACGCAAAGGTCCCACGTAACTCACTCCATAGTTCACAATGGAGATTGAAACAGAGACAACACAGATGTGACTCAGGGCGCCACCAGTCTTAATCAACAGCAGGTACAGCAGTGGAGAGGGCGCAGGCCTAGGCATTTCCTCTCTATCCCCATCCCCCGGGATTAAGGTCTATTCTAACAGCAACAAAGTTATTCGCGACCTTGATTCTTCTTTGTTCCAACTCCACTTTTTGCATAACTGAGAAATTCGACGTTCAACGTTGGCAGTATAGTATTATACTAAGGAGTATAGATAAATCGGAACTGTGAAACAGCTTGATAAGCGCTGCTTAAACAAATATCAAAGAGTGCATTTGTTATATCCGCTTCTGCATTGTAAAAGATCTGCAGTTTTTCAGAAAATGGAGACAAAACAAAGAGAACTAGGGTGGCGTAATATTATGTGTTTCATTGTCACGGGCTTCTCGTGTCAATTGCAACTTCCATGTCGTGTCCATTAGCGATGAGATGTAGTTTCGGCCTTCTTCCTTGCATTCAGCCTCCGACCCACGGGTTCCAACAGCAGCAGTACAGCACTGATGTAAAGCGCCAAACCCACGTAATGGAAAGGAATGGCAAAAGAGCCAGACTTTTCAAGTAAATAACCTGTATGACAGAAAGTGGGAAAATTTCATTCACAAATAGTCAGGTATAATAGCCAGAATAAATGAATAAATCTATATAAAAAAACAGCAAGGAAAAAAAATTCACTGCTGCGAGGGAGAATTGCCCAGACCTGAAAAAATTACCTGTGAAAGATAGTTCTTTTTGCTACTTTGTCTATTCCTTTGACATGAAAGCGAAGTATCGTAATTTTGTAATAAATGAAAATAGGCCTAAAAACATCAAATAATGCTTTCTCCTCAACAATGATGGCCTCCCTCCTGCCTTTGTTTTGTTTCGACTTTAGTACCGTGCATGTCATAAAAAATAACCATATCAAGCTTGGTGCGCAGTGTCCTGGCGCGCATGAGTTCTGAAGCAGGACTGCAGATTACTACTTTTATTGTATGAGAGAGAGAGAGAGAGAGAGAGAGAGAGAGAGAGAGAGAGAGAGAGAGAGAGAGAGAGAGAGAGAGAGAGAGAGAGAGAGAGAGAGAGAGAGAGAGAGAGAGAGAGAGAGTACGTCATCGAATAATGCTTTCTCCTCAACAATGGTTGCCTAACTCCTGCCTTTGTTTTGTTTCGACTTTAAACTTCCGGTTGCGTTTCAAAGTTTGAAGGCATTCGTGAGTTTCTGTGCCGTCTGCTTTATGCACGGTACGGGCAATGCGGGTGTTGCCGTGCCAGTTGTGAGTTGTTTTCTTCCTAGATCTACATAATCTGTGTGCTGATTGTGCGTGTTGTTTGCAACCCGTTCTTTGAACGGGCCCTTACACGAGTAATAAATAAATAAATAAATAAATAAACATCAGAATAAATAAACAATAAATAAATAAATAAATGCATACATTTTCTAATAAATAAATAAATAGAATCAACAGCATCCCTTTGCAGCACCAAATAGACAAGAAAGAAGAAGAAGGAGAAACAAAGATGAAGAATAAGGAGGTATGGAAAAAGGGGAAGAAAAAAAAAAAAGTAAACTGTCAATTCTAATTGAAACCACAATAAGCAAGCCCTTGGTCACGATGACTTTCATCAGGCTACAAAAAAGCTAGAAACACTATGAACTCTTCCGAAATGATTTTCAATCAAGGAATAGGTGGAATCTACTAGTGCAGCTGTATGCCACTCCCTTCTGCAACCTTACTCATGCCTTTTTTAAATGTGTGTGTCCGTCAGGCCAAACAGCTGCTTCACGCATTGGCACCCACGAGACAGTGTTGTGGTCTAGTTTTCTGTAAGTATAGTTATAACATCAATCCTCCCCCCCCCCCCTTTCCCTTAGCCACTGTCTAGCCAGTCTCTCAAGCGAGCAGTCAACAAGAAGGAAATAAAAAAAAATAATGCATTAACAATAACCAAAAAGATAACACTGTTACATGGTAAAGGAGGTGAAGTCAGTTATTTTAACAACACGTTTTATCGACTGTCATAGACTCAGATGACAGCCAAGTAGTATCTGACGCCGCGGAGCCATCGAAAAGGAGAGGGATTAAAAAAAAAAAAGAACAAAAGAACCCAGTGCAGCTGTATGCCACGCCTCATTAGCGACTCTACTCATGCCTTTTTTATGTGCGTGTCTGCCAGGCCAAACAGCTGCTTCACAAATAGGCATCCACGAGATAAGTGGGTTTTGCGTCTGTTTTTGACTGAGTACGCAACGTTCCTCTTTAGTTTGACGCGCCGAACTTGTGAGACAGTCTTGCCTCAGTCCATAGACATACTACACTACTAAGCGCTTCAGTCTCTCTAGTGGGCGTGGTCCCGTTCAACTTCATAGTTCACGTCTCATAGCAAAACCGAGACAAAGACCCAGTGCGCCAGCGAGTGGTGGCCTGTTTTCTAGTGTCAGATCAACCAAATAATTATCCACCAGTTACTGCATTATAAAATTATTTTAATGAAGAGTTGAAAATCAAAAGGTATGAAGTAATGATTTGGCCTATTTAGGGATGTGCGGTTCTTCAGAAAGTCAGTATCAAAAGCTACCACTACTACCTGCCACCTCAGAAGGGAAAAAAAATTGATAGCTCATAAGCCTGTTATCAAAATGCAGCTGAAAACCATAGCCTAAATTACTTCAGGTAACCGGGGCATGACTGCATTTTTCTCAACAGGGTGAACTTTGCAATTTTTACGTTTTGATTTTTAGTTCCTCAAATATTTCAGCGTCATTGCAGCCACACAGGAGAAAAGCACATAAAATTTCTTTGTGTGTGTCAGTGGGCAAAAATGATTCCGTCACAGGCTGTTACCTAAGCTGACGCAAATGGTAAATGAAAGCGTGTTACGTGGATCTGCCATAATGTGTACAATGAAAAAGTAGATCAAACTGGGGAGGGAAAGGGGGTGGAGGAAGATTGGGTAAACTTGGTGTTTGTGGGCCAAGGTCGCAAGAGCAGTCCCCGGACAGCATAATAATATGAGGTAGCTTTCATCACTGTTGTACGTATTAGTGCAAGTATGAGAGCAGGGGTTGTGTTAACTAGGCAACAACTTCATATTGTGTGACCCAATTCTTCAAACGGGTAATTGGGTCGCAAAGAAGTCTGAAGGCCCCAGAGGGGAAAACGGCATGTGGAGGGGATTCGGTAGAAAGCGAAGTTTTTGTGGTTCATGATTACTCAGGATAATATCTTTACTATGCAAATATGGCTTAAAATGGTTAAAGCAACGTATCTGACCCACATTTAACACCGGCGCTATATGGTAAATGTTTTCCCATATCTACAGTTGCAGTTATTAGTCTATCCACTGCCAAAAAGCCAAGCTCAGGGGGCTGAAACTTGGTTCACATGGTGTAATTTTACACGAAGGTGACCACTGAAGAACCGGCCAAACCGTCTATCTGTCGGTTTGTCTGATGTAGTTTTTGGGGGGGGGGGGGTGTTGTTGTTTTGTTTTGTTTCTGAAGACCTGTCTGACCTATATCTACTACAAAGCCCGCTGTGTAGAGGATAGGAATTTGACTGATTGACATACTGCTTTGAATCTGGCACTGTTTCTTAATTAATCGACATAGTATAGTGCCCATAGCAATACTGAGCATGGGATCCGGAACTAACTTGAAAAATGGGGAATATATGGCTGGACCGGCTCATGCTCATCAGTCTCTCTCCCGTGTTCTCCCAATGCCCTCTTTCAAAATACCTTTGTTAATCCAAGTATTATGAATTTTTTAAAATTTTATTTAATTTTTAGTAAGCTGGAACAGAATCTTAAGAAAGGCGAAAGAGTCTGTTTGAACCATTGTGGAGTTTTTCGGGTTTGAAGAAAAATACTGTTTTTTTCGAGGGCTAATGTTTGGCGTAACAACTTGCAAAAAAACAACAACATTATGATCAGACAGTCACCCCCTAAATTACTCCTCTTTGTTCAAAAGAATGTTTGATCAAACACAAAGAGCCAAATATTACCTAAAAATGGATGATGTATAGAAAGGGAAATGGTGGCCACCATGGCATTAAAGCCCAACGCCTTGCTGAGTTTTTCCACCCCTACAAAATCCATGCACACCACTGGAATCAGAGACATCCTGCCGCCTCCAAACATCCCAAAGATGGCGCTGAAGACCACGAGCGTCGGAAATGACGTAAAGACATACGTCATATGACATAAAGTACCTACAACACACTGAGGAAAAGAAAAAAAACAACAACAATGAACATCATTAATATCAAGTTGCACAACGTACATCTGTGTAGCAAGCCTATTGCTTAATGCAAAAGTAATATTTTATTGTGTACATTTTTAGTCCCAATTGGAAATTTTGTCTCAGAGTCATTGCAGTTCAGTTACAACTGAAGTAGACTCATCGTCGCCACAGCACGTTTTTTTTTTGTGGGGTGGGAGAGGTGGATGGGAGTGGTAGGCATTTTTGGTCCTTGTATGAGAAGACTAGGTGCTTAATCCTACCTAGGATCAGGGACAGGGAAATATGAGAAAAAAAATCGCTAAATTCCAACATGTCTGCGCCGACCGGGATTCAAACCCGATACCTTCGGCATGAGAGGTGAGCACCTTGCCTCTAGACCACCGTCAATATTTTCTCTCCACTCTGCAAATTATAATGCCAAAAGTGTATTCTCTTCCATCATGTAGCTGGCTCTCAAACCTTCGCTGTGTTTATATCGGCATTTCATACCAACTGCCTTAAAAAATGTAAAAGTAACCATTTCCATCCGCTCTCGAAGTTATGATACACGCACAGCATGTGTCTACTACTGTATTGTCTCCTGTCGTGCAGCTCTCTCTCTCTCTCTTTCTCTCAAACTCCGCCGTGCACATCAGTGTTGCACACCAATTGAATGTAAAAGTAACTATTTGCATCCGCTGTTCAACTCATAACTATGATGTCAGCCACTTATATTATAAACATGCACTGTTTGCATAAGACTTTATTCTCCTCCCTAGTGTCTCTCAAATCTCTCAAATTTACAAATGAAAACAACAACAGAAGAACATTTTCTACAGCAAATATAACATTGTTTCAATTATTATGCTGAAATTTAAAAACTTTCCCGATCACCCTATAAGAGTAATTTGTATCTGAAAACGTTCAGACTCTTTCCTGCATCGAATGAACGCAGAACGGAGGTCTTTATTGGTCACTCATCAAACAAAGTAAACACAGAGCCATCATACACTCAAACCACAAAATAAATAAAAAATACTCAGAACAGGCAGATAATAATAATACTTTAGTACCTGTGCTAGAACAATGCACTTCGCTGCAGAAATTCTCCCGGTGTCAACTATTAAGCCTTGAAGTAGAAGACATACGAGGTTCACACCTGAATGAATAAATGAATGGATATATGGATGAATCAATCAATCAAAAGAGAAGTGATCAATAATTTAAGTAAGCATGCCAAGGTATGACCTCAATATCTTCTTATTTGATAAGATAATGAAGAAAAAGAAGAAGAAGAAAAAGAACAACAACAACAAGAACAACAGCAGCAGTAGCAACAACAGCAACAACAACAGCAGTTGCACAACAACAACAACAGCAGTGGCAACAACAGCAGTTGCACAACAACAACAACAGCAGTGGCAACAACAACAAAAACAGCAGTGGCGACAACAACAACAACAACAACAACAACAACAACAACAACAACAACAGCAGTTGCACAAACAACAACAACTACAACAGCAGTAGCACAAACAACAACGATTACAACAGCAGTAGCACAAACAACAACAACAGCATTAGCACAAACAACAACTACAGCGGTAGCACAAACAACAACAACAGCAGTAGCACAAACAACAACAACAACAACAACAACAACAACAGCAGTAGCACAAACAACAACAACTACAACAGCAGTAGCACAAACAACAACAGCAGTAGCACAAACTAAAACAACAACAACAGCAGCAGCACAAACAACAACAACAACAGCAGCAGCAACAATAACAATAATAACAACAGCTGTAACAACAATAACAACAACAACAACAGTAGCAACAACCACGCCAACAATGAAACGGCGTTCTCCTTTCCGTTCTCACTTTCTCTTACACACAATTCACTCAGGTTTCACCAATTGGTTTCCGATCGATTACACAACATTACACATAAGAAGCGTCTTTCCATTTGATATGCTGACAGCAGAGTTACTGAAAGGAGCTGCCGTCAAAATTATGCGGTCTATTTATATATTCGGGTTGTTAAAATAAATATATGGCCGCAACGATAAAGAAATCGATATTCTTACCTAACAAATCGAAACTCTCGAACAAGCACGGCTGTGGGATATCACAGAAATCACAAGCAGACTCATATGAGAAAACCACATTTAAAAAAGAGCATCCTATGATAGATAAAATCTAATACTCATTATCACGTCTGCTGGAAGGGTCTTGAAATTGGTGTCTCAATGAAATTTTCTTTTAGGATCACCAGCAGGTGAGGCGATATAATAGTGAATTGAGCCAGTCTGTTTACGACAGCATTTTACGTCGGTTGGAGACTCAGAATTGAACTTCCTTTGAAACAATTAGTAAGGCAGATTTGTTTCAGTCTCACCGGTGGACGAAGTCTCGTCTAACCCCATTGTCAACAAAACCGAGGCACAACAGACTTGACTCAAAATGCTATGGATCCAATAGGTACCCTCAATGATGCAAAACAATTTGAATACGCATGAGTGAGAAGTGCAAGTCCTTTTAAGCTCACCAGTTGTCCAGGAATAGTAAATTGTCATTGTCATTAGACTGTTAAAAACATATTCACTCAAACAACTTACCCCCACTGATTGTGAGCAGCATGGCTGCCAAAGGCTTGTCCACACCCTCTCTCACTGCCAAGGTTGGAATGTACGCGGGAATGTAAGTTAGCAACGCCCCCAAAGCCGTAGACCCCAACATAAGCCTGATTAACCAATCACCGAGTAGCTGGACGTCAAATTGGTTTGCCATCACCTCTAAGCAAGTTCTGCAGCAGGGCTTCGCACTGGAGTTGTTCGTGACAACACTGCTGGTCATTGTGTCCACCTTTTCATGATACCGCAAGTCATGACTCTGGTTATTTGGAAGCAGGGAAGTGTGTTGCAGATATTCACTGTTCAGTTTAGCCGGTTGCAATGCATGAGACATGTCATTCTCCAATAGCTTATGCTGCTCTGTGGGCGTGTCTGAATCTTCCACTTCTGGCTGATGATTGTACTTCTCATGAAGACTGTCTACACATTTCACATCCATTTCATTGTATAGGTTTTCACTATACAGATTTGGCTCATAGTGTTTGCTCTCGGGAAGAGCAATCCCTGCCTTGGTAAGTTCATGTTTGGAATATAAATCCCCTGTCTGTAAATCACGTTTCCGATCAGAATTCTGTACGAAGTCCGCATTGCCGTTTTTCACCAATGGCACGTCATAATATTTTGTTCCACCGAGCGAGTTGAGGTCTGGCTCATCTTTACTCACTGGAAAGTATTTGTCATGACCGACATGATTTGATGATTCTGTATCTACTGGAGGGTTCTTGGTCGAATGTGCATAAGAGCTTACGGGTCTAAGCAACATACTGACAACAATACCTTGCATTTCCACACCAGACACTAAGAGCAGGCTGCCTCGGAAGCCGAAGTTGTCTAACAGAGAACGTACAAAAGGTGGCACGGCTAACATGGACACGCCTATACCAGCGTTGGTCAAAGCCGTGGCCAGTGAGCGCCGCCGGTTGAAGTAATGACCCAGTAGGCCAAGAGAAGGAACCCACATAGACCCAATGGAGAACCCTGTTTACACGAAGAAATGAAAATGATTTTAAAAAATACACACATACTCATCTGCTCTTGGGAAAAAAAATGGATATAAGACGAGAAACTGTTGAAAGCCGTAAATATATTTTTTAAAGTTTGCACCTGCATTATGCATAAATATTTGTAGAAAGCATATCTCAGAATAAATCATTCTGAAAAAAATATTCTGATATGCCCATCCACCCAAGGAGATGTTTTAGCTGACTAGAAGATACAAAGACGAATTAGTGGATGCTCCATGGTATCTTTGTTATTGTAACTCACCAAATACATCATTTTCTGTTAACGAAAACAACCAATACAGGTGTTCATTTATGTATCCTTTATGTCGAGATCAGCAAACCGTGTACATCAATAAGTTTCATTTGCAACATTCCAGGATCCTGATAATGTGTTATTAGTAAGGCGTTCTGTAGTTAGGGGATCGTAGTCTGACTACAAAGGTCAAATAGAGAAAAGATTGGATTGTGTTCATTGGTCAACTATTGTTTACTGCGTTAAATACAACGGTCCCCTAACCACAACCCTTAATGAAAGCCAGGTTGTCCCAACATAACAACCGAGACACAGAATACCGAGACGGACCATTCCTTCTTTCACTATATGCCCACAACTTGCGCGCGAATAAACACGGTGAGTACTCCTCGCACAGCTCTGTGGTGCTAGTCTTTTTCGTTCACTTATGAAGGGGCGTGGTGCGAATTGTTGCATTGTTGGCGTGGATGATAATCGCTAAAGTCAACGGACAGAATTTAGCGAATTCAACCGTTTTGGTATCCGGCGTCTCGGCGAACAATAAGCTCAGTCAATCCTTTCAATGCGGACGCAGAATTTAGTTTGAACTCGTTAAGGCCCGGTCAGTTCGTTATGGGTCTCACGTACTGACGTACGCGCGATTTTGGTGGTTCCGGGTCAGGGCTAATTTATCATCGCTCATGGGGAGATCTAAATTATCACAAAGTGACTTAGCGATATCTTTAATAGTTTGGAAATTATGAGCAGACTCGTTTTGGCCACCACACGCTTGTCTATTCACGAGAATTCTCATACCACCAAACCTTTGAAACGCTCACCCGCAAAATTGGGAAATTGTTGATACGCCTGTATGTGAGACGGACCTCGACTTGAAAGTTTCCATCTCTCCACGAGTAATTCAGAATTACTAATCAATATCATAATTCGGATTTATATTTATTATCTAAAGTAACTTAAATAAATGGATATAAATGTAAGTGAAAGGATTTCAGAAAATCTAGCGTTCACGGTGTCAGCAACCACAGGGGTAACAGACGTAAGATAGCTATCAATCAAAGGTTCACAAATATAAGTCTTTCTTTGTACCTTTCAGTGAATGCAGAATATGAAAAAAGATGATGTCGTCGCCGAAGGCAATGATGATGGTGGATAAACTGTTGATGACAGCAAAGACGAGTATGACGTTGCGAACACCAAATTTTGGGGCCAGCACGTTGGAGGAAACAATTGCTGCAAGGAGAAAAGAAAAAGGTAATCATCATTGAAACGATTATGTCTTGTCAAATATATTGTCACCGCCTCAACAGCGTATCTAAGGTGGCAGATGTGGCATGTTCTCTGAGGGCCACTTGAAAGGGGGGGGGGGCACCATTAAGTAGGCTGATTCTCTGTTAAGTTAGACACGCCTTCTTTGGATAGTGAAAAGAGAATTTTATTCAGAAGTGAAGAAGGTGCGGTGATATTTTTAACGTAGTGCTATTTTATGTTAATTAAAAGATTAACATGCCTGCCTAGTATTTTTGCACTGATAGAGTGTCAGGTATTTAGACAAGGGTGCAATGTCAGTCTTTGCCACAGGCACTACTTAGATATGTCTCTGCGCCCCTTCTCCTTTACATTGTTTTACGACGTCATGATGTTTCTTCTCCCTTCTACCAACTATCTGTTCATTCATCCAACCATCTGTCTATCATCCTCTGTTTCTCCGGTGCTCCATCTGTATATTTTCCCACGGAGGGACAGACACTCGGACAAACAGATGAACGAATGGATAAAACATTTTTTTTACCCAACACATTCCACGTTTATTTGGTCTTATCAACAAAAGGAACTAGTTCTATACCATGCCTAAGTCCACATGTACTCCTTACAGTATAATGACTTCTGTTTAGTCTTAGGCACCCGATGCTGGTGATGTCTGTGTGAGACACCCACTTTGAAACAGCTGAAGTTTTCAGAGATATCAAATATACGTAGTGCATGAAAACCACGTTTTGATTAATGTCTCAAGTCTGGCGTGTTGTGACCTGGGCACGATGAAGAACTAAGCCCTTCAATTCATTCTTCAAAATCTTATCTTGAACAGTATGTATTTCGTATGACGGACAAGGAAAAGAGTTAGACAGACCAAAGTATGATAGTAGTTTTAACAACAGCGTTAAAATCCCGTCCTTCTGAGAGTATTACCTGAATGTTCCCTATCTCTCTACCCGAGTTATAGTTTTGTAGGACTAAAGGAGTATCATACTAAGCCCTGTCTGACACAGTCAGCTGCTGGCAGACAAGAAATGCACGCCACAATTTCCTACATTTTCTTTGTCAATCCAGGAAGACCCTATCATACTAAGCCCGGCCAGACACAGTCAGCTAATGCCAGTATTTCTTTGGTGTGCATTTTGATGGCATTTGGTAGCATTAGCCCCCCCCCCCCCCCTTATGGTATCTTCTGGTTATCACAGCAGCATGGAAATTGTCCAAATAGTAGAGTCGGGACAAAGATGGTGCATTTGGTAGTGGAGACAACAACGTTTGCTTAATTATTGCAGGTGGGCATACAGATAATTGTGGACATAGAACCACCTCCCCAGATCAAGATTATCCAAAAACAACCTCTGATTTCTTTATATTTTGAAGTACATCGATTCATTGCTAGTAAAATTGAAAGAAAGAGGATTTTTTTTATGTTTATGAAAAATTTTAGTTGGTACAGTGATGCGTCACAATTCTTTTGTAATCACCATCTGACTTTCCATAGTGACTCCTAAACTGACCAGTGGTCATTACAAGACCAACGAATAGTGGAGCGCAAGCGAGGTGTTTTTTTTATGTCTCCTATAAAAATTTGTTTTTGGTGTTTACGCTGTTTTGCTCTTAACTCTTTTGCTGATAGGCCCAAATAACCTTCCTTCTTTAGACTAGCAGAATAATGGGTTATCAGGTAGAAAGACAGCTGGGAGCAGTATAAAATTAGGAGTGCAAAACATGCCAAAACGACGTTGGCCGATATATCGGCTTGGCGGCTGTTTTAGCATGAAACGGTAGGGCCGAATCGGCCGTGAGGCAGCCTTCTGCAACATATGCTGGGCCATAAACCGGCCGGGGGCAGCAAAAGGGTTAACACGGAAAAACTCAGGATCGAACTTTTTTACATTGCAGAACAGCGCAAGGCCGCTCTGACTCGCATTTGTGCACAGAACGAATGGCTAGATATTTCTGCCTGCCGCACGGTGACCTACAATGTTTCATCAGTTATTTGAGAACATGGATGGCACAGATTCTGATGTGTCGAGTAGAGACATGATCAAAAATAAATGAATGAATCACGGAGCATGGATATATGATGAACAACGAAGGATAAAATTAATTACTGTCTTCCACATCGAGATATCGAAAACTGAAGGCTCATAAGAGTTACAAAAATACAGATGAAAATCAAAGCCAAAGTTACTTCAAATAACCTGGGCACGTAACTCCGTTTTTCTTCAAAAGTATCGCGAACATAGCAGTGTACACATAATTATTATTGTTTGATTCTTCAAATGTTGAAATTCGAAGGCGCCTAGGTGTTATAACACTAAAAGATACAAATTGCACTGCAAACCAAAACATGTTAAGCAAAATGATGTTTGTGAACTCAATTCCCGAAAGTACGAACTTTGCACTTACATAGGACGTTTTTGTTTTTCGGCCTTTGTCTCTGGTTGAGTATTTAGTTTGATGTAATTGATTTTGGCATGGCTCACATGTGCCGTGTACACGATATATTTTGGATGTAGGACAACAAAAAAAAAAAAAAAAATCAGGTCAGGGGTTACCCATAAAGTAGGCTGGTACGCCCGAAGGAGTTTGTCCATAGCCCAGGATAATGAAAGTCGTACAAATCGCTATTCAGGTTAGATCAATACCTTGTATGCTTAACTTTTAACCACTTATTTAGATAAGTAAATAGGCAGAATGCTGAAAAACTAGACAAATTAGGTAAATAAACAACTGAACTGAAGGGGCTTAGTTCTTTATCGTGCTGAAGTCATAAAAAGTTAAAACTAAGACATGAAGCAAAAGGGCCCTTGGTGCACGCTTTGATCCCGAAGACTTTACCTCTTTCGAGATGCCTCACACTAATAGCAACAGCACTTGGTTAATGCATCTTGCATAGATGACAGTGTACTTGTTCATTTTCTTAGAACCCTACTGTTTGTTCTGGAGTTCAGATGGACTTGAGCATACTGTAGAGCTGGCTTCTTCAACTGAGAGCCAGATACAGAAGATTGTTTTTCCCACCATAATTTGCTTCAACAAGAAATTGTAGCTAGACCTGTATCATATTTTGCCAAGGTTCCATGCCATGTTACTTCATGTAATACGCCTCTTACTGAGTGATATTTTTATGTATTGATGCGTCAGATGTGTTCACCATGTATGTGCTCTTTAACACTCTCTGAAAGTGGATCTCCTCATGGGATAATAAAGGACTTTATCTCATCTTATCTAATTATAGATAAACGTATGGGTGGATTTCTGTTGTCTATCTGTTCATGTATTTGTTTATTCACCCACCAATTCATGGCCCAGTCGAGGGTGAGTTAAAATAATATAATTGATACTCACATCCAATACTGAAAAACACAGAGTGTACAGTGAAAACAACAGCCGCTGTGGTGACGGAGACCCGGAACTTCTCCACAATATCAACAAACATAACTGCTAGGGCATGATCATACAGTCCCATGATGAAGGATATCTTGAAACATGCTGTAGACAAAATATTGAGAAATAAAAAATGGTTATATTTTACTTACGCCTCTGTTAGTCACATGCAACCCCTCAAGTGTATTTGCACAGCAGCTGTAGGTGGCAACTTGTTTTTGCCAAATATTCCAGGAAATCCTTAAAATAATTTTATTTTATTCGTTTCTTCTATTCCTCAAGGGAGACTACAATATTTCAGATGTCTTCTCACAAAAGTATACAAGTGGGCCATTGTTTACAGCCGTGACCTACTTTTAGCTCCATGCTGACAATGGTTTCGCTGCGCCTCTTGTGTCTACCCGCCCAAACCATGAACAGTGATTCTTGTATGTACATGGTTACTCCTGGGTGTGGATGTTTTTACACTTGACTTACGATTAACACTAACGACATGAAATGAACCTTCTTATGGGTGTCGATAATATCCCCCCCCCCTCCCCCTTTTTTTTTCCTATTCATCAAGGAGGACAACGATATCTCAAATATTTAGTCATATTCATAACTAAAAGTGTACAAATACATGACAAGGAACGCATTTCAGGTTAATTTCTTCCTCTCCTACAAAATTATGTCCTTCTCACTGTTGCCGTGTTAAGGAAACACGCAGTGTACACCAAAAAAAAACTTTACAGGGACGAAAAAACATCTCGCCTTATGCTGTTCTTTATCATTTGTTTTAATTCCTATATTGTGATGACCAAAAAGTACAAAATCATAGTCCAGACCATAGATCTAGATCGTCCAAAATCATAGTCTAGACGGAAAGAAAAATTTAATTCT